>JARKHS020028440.1:142500-150000 GCA_030143305.2 Amblyomma americanum
CATGGGAGAAATGTTTGACTATTCCTTCAGCGGCGTCTGTCTGAAAATGACACGCTGGGGGCCGCAAACTGCTGGCTAGCAACCGGTTATTCACGCCTACTCTTTTTTACACTCAGCTTTCTCGCAGAGCTGCTGTAGTTCCACCACTGCCGCAGCCGTGAGAAAGATGACACAGATCGTACGCAAGCAGGACAGAATGCATGCGGCACTCTCTGGAACGGCAGACATCTCACTCAACCACACGGCGATTCAAGCACCCTCAGCAGAGTCAGCAATACTCTGACGTCACCCTTTATAGCGCCACTCAGCCGAACGCAGCCACGTACTTTAGCAAGAATCTACTGTCTTATTGGTGCACATCAATACTTGTACGTATCACTGCTTCATGCAGAAGTCAATTCGCGGCGTTCAATCGGTATGTCGCGAATTTACATCATAGGGTGTTAGAGCGTGTAGAGTGTCATTCCGCTAAACAGCCGCAGAACAAATTTTCAGACGTAGTGTAGTGCCCGAAGCCTATGTGCAACCTGCAGCAGCATGTTAACACAATAGGCTGTTTTAAACGACAGTGAAAGAGCGGGCTATCACTGATTTTATTGAGTAGTATAGAACTTATGTCATCTGGTACGAGACTTAATTATTTTGAAAATTGCCTACACCTTGCTGAATTTCTTGCTGCTAAATCAGAATCTCGTTTATGTCGGCCGTTAAGGTAGCAGAAATAACACCTGGGGGAAATGGCGTCTCGTTACTAAACACGTAGTAAAAATTAGGTTAAGTTTGGTTGCAAACTCAGACGACTGAAGAAAAAAATTGTTTCTTACTAACGTTATAAGCATAGATGAGGGGAACTTAGGCTTCATTGCTTTACAAACTTTTGAGTATTTGTTATGAGCAATGATGTATGTCTTGCTTAGAGAATTTCGGCTTCCCTCATTCAATTTGTTATTTATACTTGGCTTTCTCAATTCCTACTTGGCATAGTCGCGACTGTACTTCGTAGTTAATCGAATGACGTTAATATGCCGATTATTTTGCCTTAGTGTAAAGACTGTTCTTTTTGCCCATGAATCAATTAAAGTCGGAAATCAACCACATGCTGTGCAACAAAGTCCTTACCTTGGTTTGGGATGTGTATTTGCTTTATTTCAGTCAGATAGCGCTCATTACATTCCAGCTGTCATTCGTGCCCGGATTGATAGCGATTCGCAGAATTGTTCACAGAACAATGAAAATTTTCTAACAAGTATTCAAAATAAAGAATACGGTCATCACTGACGAATTACGAAACATGCACCGCCATTTTTTCAATATGCCTGATCAAGAGAAGCACAAGAACAGACTTCCCTCTTGTGGCAGCGCACTACCACGCTAGCTCAAAGACAGCCACCAAGAGATAACTTTCCTATACATTTACATGCAGCGCCACAAGGTTTTAAGCGAGATGGGGCTTGTGAAAACATATATACAAACAGCGAAATATACCAAGATGATCATACATGATAAGTGCGTTTATCTGAGAAAACCACTGATCACACTTCTTGAGACAGCGCAAAACACACGGACGCAGACCAAAGGGACACATACAGCGCAGATATGGACTGTGTGTGTCCCGTCTATCTGCGTCCGTGTCTTTTGCACTGTTTTAAGAAGCATGAGCCACCAACTATAGCCCGGCCGCCCACCAATTGAGCATACTTCGATTGTGTATGGCAGTTCTCGTCCAGATGTCCAAACAAGTGTAATGAATATCGTCGCAGTCTGAGGGTTCACACCAAACAATTGTCACTGAGTCAGTCAGGATATGAATTGCAAAGCGGGATCAATGATTTAAACAGGCAGAGCAGAACGGCGGGTCTAAAAATTAACATGCAGAAAACCAAGGTAATGTTCAACAGCCTAGCACGGAAACAGCAGTTCATAAATGGAAGCGAGGTGTTCTAGCTGGCAAAGGAATATGTCTACTTAGGGCAATTAGTGACAGCTGATCCGGATCATGAGAGGGAAATAACTAGACGGGTAAGAATAGGATGAAGCGCATATAGCGGGTTCTCTCATATCATGAATAGCAGTTTAACAATATCCCTCAAGAGAAATGTGTACAACAGCTGTCTCTTACCGGTACTGACCTACGGGGCAGAAACGTGGGGGCTAAGGAAAAGGGTTCAGCTTAAGTTGGGGATGACGCAGCGAGCTATGGAAAGAAAAATGATATGTTTAACGTTAAGAGACCGGAAGCGGGCAGAGTGGGTTAGGAAACAAACGCGGGTTAATGACATCCTAGTCGAAATGAAGAGGAGGAAATGGGCTTGGGCAGGGCATGTGATGCGAAGGCAAGAGAACCGCTGGTCCTTAAGGGTAAGGGAGTGTATTCAAAGAGAAGGCAAGCGTAGCAGGGGGCAGCAGAAGGTTAGGTGGGTGGATGAGATTAAGAAATTCGAAGTCATAAGATGGGCGCAGCTGGCAAAGGACCGGATTAATTGGAGACATGGGAGAGGCCTTAATTTTGCTCTGCAGTCGGTGTATTCAGGCTGATGATGAGGATGATGACCACCTTTCTGTACAAATTGGTTCCCAATATCAATGCCTATTATCCTTAGTGTGTTCGTGTGCCTCTCCCTGTTAATCCACACTGTCTTCAGCTCCTGTCGGAGCACACCAATGATTTACTGTGTGTCTGTTACCTATACTGTGCCAATCCACATCAGACCCAAATGAACAACTGGACAGAGCATAATTTTCCCTCCTCACCCCAGTTTTTCCTACCCTCTCTTCCTACAGTGCAGTTCATTCTCTCGTGTGATCTCTCAGTGTTCCTAGGGCGGTCAAAGGACCGCTCCCATTCCATAACCGGAGTTTCTAGTTCTGTGTGCTGTGTTTTCCTAAGAGTGACCTCTCAGTGCTCCCAGCGCTGTCAATGGACCACTCCCATTCCATAACCAGGCAGTCGCTGTGCGGGCAGCCTTACCATTCATGTCCCTCCACGGCAGTGAAGTGTTCCTATCGTGCGGTGTTGTGTAGTGCCTTGGGAAACCTCCTCTTGTCATCACCACCTCCAGTATCCGCCAAGTGCCCTAGATGCCCGCATCGTGTGTGCCGTGTTGCCTTCCTCGGACCCCCTCCCTCTCCCAAAACCACTCCCCTCGGCTCTGAGCAGTGATTCGCGCAAAGGGAAGCAGAAAACAGAGCCATTCCCGACCTGCATAGAAACGACATTAGTGCCGGTTGATGACGCTACGATACACCAAGCAAGAAGTCTACTGGAAACGCACTTTTGTACTCCGTTTGTTGCGACATATGTAACTTAGCTGCTCATAATTACTCATGTATGCCTCAGTACATATTTCGAAGACACGCTTCTAAGACAACTTTGCATTCACTAGACGCGCGTTCATTCAGTTACAAACGTCAAACCGTCGTGGCGCCTTCCTTAAGGGGATTCCTTAAGGAAGGCGCCACGACGGTTTGACGTTTCTTACTGAATGATTTCTTAAACAAGTTGCTGACCCCTTCAGTTTGCTCTCTGTGCGCTTTCCTTCAGGCTATCTATATATTCTCTACAGAAGGCAGATGACTCAAATACTTACAGAGTATTTTTTCCCTGTACCATTGTATCGGCAACCTTTTCTGTAGTTCCTTTAAACCAGTGTTTTAAAAAGTGTTATGCGAAAGTGCATTTCTTCTACGGCAAAACATTCTTCTTTAAACTGGACACATCCACGCCGATTATGAAGACATGCCTTCATGCTAAGAAGACGCTTGCGCCATGGACGATGAACTACCGACTGTGCAGTACACCAGAGACAATTGACCATTGTTTTATTCCGTGCATTGATGCTATGTTCTTCTGGGACATATTACAACGAACAATTAACAAGGACATTGACATCACACCCTACAGTATCCGTTTTTTGTCTTTGGAGGAAAACTGTGTTGTGCCACATATGATCTATTCATGTTGCGGGGACTATTCAGTATCTGGAAGAGCCGCATGATCACCACGCTGAATCACCACGGTGGTCGAAATCTTTGATTCGTGGGCAATGCGCTTTGGTGCGGGTAGTATATGCTGCCCTGGAAGAACCGCCTAGCTGGCTCCCCTATCTGGATGCATGTGTGTGCCTCCCAGACTTTTGATGTTGGGGGGGGGGGGGGGGGCGTGCAGGGGTGTGGTGGCCTGGTGTGTTGTGGCGAAAGCATGCTTAGAATTTTCTTTTCGGCATTATTTCTTATGCAATATAGAAAAATAAACACCGTCGTGGCGCAGTTGAATCGTTCCCGTCTCGCATGTGGCAGGCCCGGGTTTGGTTTTCGCTTAGACCCCAGTATTCTTCAATGACAGTTCGTGCCATGTTGGATTTTAGGTTGGATTGAATCGTGTATTATTATTTGGCTTATGCGATTATTTTTTGATTATAAACTGGCTTTTTGGACGGCTAGAGGATTGGTGAAAGCGTGACACCTTCTTTTCATGCCACTCAGGCGCAAGAATTGCTTTTGCATTAAAAACATCCTCTATGCTCCTTGCTTTCAGTGACTTTTGGCTTCCGCACGTATGTCATTACAAGCCCATCTTTTCCATTCGCGTATCTGCTGAATAGCTAAAGAGGGCGTAGTTTCTGGCAGTCTTGATGCCGAAGGTAGCAAGAAGGTTTTCACACAGCTTCCACTCTCACCGTTCGATCACGTGCTTACGTGACATTCGCGGTAATACAAGACGTACGACGTCTGCCGCCATGAACGAGGGTGCCGCTAGTGAACATTGTCTAGGTTCGGTTACGGCACACATAAATACCTCCGAGTACAGAACATTCGACAGCCTTCGCCGTAGCTAAGTTGGTAGAGCATGAGACGAAGAATTAGGAGGTTGTGGTTTCGGATCATACCGCCAGCATATGGTTTTCTCCTGCTTTCTAATCAGTTGCCTTTAAATAGTTCCTATGTTACTCTCGAGTGGATGTGCACAAAAATTTATTTTATAAAACATGCCCTACGCTCCTTGCTTTCGGTGACTGTTCGCTTCCGTCATAGAGTCATTGAGGTCAGTTAATCTGTGCTAGACTACACAGTCGTCCGCGAATACCCAAACGTTTGAATTCGAAATACGCTCAGAACGGCCATTAATGAAGATCAGAAAAAGCAGGAGATTCAGTACTGATTCATGTGGTACACGGGAGGCTGCGGAAGTGATTCTGGACGTAAATTCAGTAGCGGTTGCATACTGGGTCCTGTTCTAGAGAAAACCTTGAATCCATGCAAATAACTTTCGGACACTACTAAAATGGGAGAGCATGAAAGTCATTAATGGGTGAGAATCAGAATCGAATAATGGCGAAAAGTTAAGAAGTAGAGTTGGTATCAAGTTGCTGATCTTAACTAATACACAAGTCGTTAATGAAAGAAAGCAGTTGAGTTTCGCTGGAAAAGAGTTTTCTAAAGCCATGCTAGGTGTGGCTAAAGAAACAATTTGCCTCGAAAAATTAATATGATGTGAATAAATTGAATGCTCTAAAATTTTATTTCGAATGCATCTCAATGAAATTCGTTAGCAATTTTTGGAGGAATAAATGTTTCCTTGTTTATAAAACAAAACCACCTTCCCCAAATTCCAGTTTTTGCGCTGGGAACAACTTTGCAAGCAGTGGTCAAAAAATTTTGATAAAGTAATGCTTGCAAAAACTTCAGTACATTTTAGCATTTTTGAGTTAATGAAATCGATGTCACAGGACGAAAAAAGTTTCAGACTGCTCGTAAGTTTGCCAACGCCAACCCATTAAAAAAATTACAGATATAAGCCGTGCTACGCAAGATTATTCCACTGCAGGAATGCATGCGTGCTGACCCATGCTCTGTCGCTATAAACAAAGTACTGGTTCCGAGGACATTTATTTTTAATCACGCCTGTGCTCTGTACTGTCGCGCAGGACAGCGGGTAACAGCATGTGGAAACTGTATAAGACACATAGTTCATGCTGGTTACATTGACGTGTCGTGCAAAGATTTAATCAATGCGAGATGCGCTTCTGGTAGTGGCTTGAACTGGGCTGTTAACTAATTTGATACCGAGTGGTTCGCGCATGAACACTAACAACCACTGTGACTTATACTAGCGTTGACATTAAAGTCACCCCAGATTGGGAAACGTCCGGTGCCCGAAGGATTTTTGACCACCTCGCGGATAAGTGGCGCTATCTGGCGCCACCACCACTATGTTTGAACGGCTGGTACCGCGCGGCGGCGGCAATGCTTGGCGCCGGGAAGCACGCGCTAGAAACTCTTCCAGACTAATAATCTTCTGCCTTCGTAAAGTCGTTATTGTAGGTAGCAATTAAAAAAACCTTCGAACTTAGTACTGCTTAACCCAACAATGTCTTAAGTAGTACTTACAAGAACAACACAAGAGAATATTTGAAACTGCTCTGAGCCTCACTAGCGCACCTATGGATGTCCTGCAGCCTTGGTGGACGGAACCATGACACACAATAGGGGTTAAAAATGTAGCCGTTAAATGCATTGCTGCATTAAACAGTTGCAGCGGTTTATGTTGCACCAAATGGTCGAGCGACAGCTGTTCTTGCTTCTACTCCGATTTGGCTGCTTATACCTTTTTGCTTAATATGTTTCTTGCTGCTGCCGCTGTGTGTGTGTTTTTTACGCAATTAATTCACAATTGCAGGCTATCACAGTGTTTCAGGTATCACAGTATTCAAATTAGCCCGGACATTATTTTCGTCCAGATTGATGAAGACCAAATTTAGTGGTTGGAGCGGGCCAAATTTTAGGACTACCATCGTATGAAACAGATTAAAATAAGCCACGACACCGATTTTGTTCAAATATATGAAGGATAAATTTGTAGGTGGGCCAAATTTGGGGGGTGCGGAAGGGAAACAATTTGGAAATGACACGGGTCTGCTTTGGAGACACCATCGCATTGGCCATAGGCAAAGTATGCCTCGGTATCTGATTTAGGGCGGTTGCTATGAAATCGCTGATTTCGAAGGTCACTTCAATGTCATATACTTATGCGCACATTGAACTGAACTCGGTTTTGCATTGAGTAGAGCTATTCCTCTAAAAAGATAAGATCCATAGGCTGGAAGCTTGTGAATGATCAGAATGCGGTAGCTGTGGGAATCGATTGCTGAAAAAATTAAGAAAAGGTGCCATTCAAGATTTCGCAGCACTCGTGAGGCGGAACTGGCACATCAGATTGAGCTAAGGTTTAAAAATTTGGCTTTTGAGGAAAGGAAATGGCACAGTAATTGTGTCACATTTCTCGATGGACAACCAAACCGTGCCGTAAAGGAAGGGTTAAAGGAGGGAGTGAAAGAAGAAAGGAAAGAAGAGGTGCCGTAGTGGTGGTCTCCGGAATAATTTCGGCCACCTGGGGACCTTTAACGGGCACTGACATCGCACAGCACACGGGCGCCTTTGTGTTTCGCCTCCATCGAAACGCGGCCGCCGCGGTCGGGTTCGAACCCGGGGACTCCGGCTCAG